>JARFJB010000002.1:4417500-4445000 GCA_036346205.1 Vesta saturnalis
TGTAACACAAATAAAAAACATGTACCATTTAAGAAGCAACACAAAAGTATTATAATATGTGTAATAATGGGGAAAGTTTACATTTTCATAGTACAGAACATTGTTCCCGTGGTTGAACACAAAAATTAGATTCGACAAAAATTAAAAATAAATTCGTTTAGGACGGTAATGGAGGAATATGGAATATTGACTTAAGTATTGCTGCCCACCCAAAACCTCCACTACAACTGTACAAATGTCACGGAGGTGCAGTTGTTGATATCGCAACGTGTCCATGGAATTTTTATCTAGCAAGTTTAGGGAGTGATGGTAGATTGCAACTATATCAGTATATCAAAAAACAAATTGTGTTCGCTGAGCAGTATCCAGCAAAAGGAACCTGTATGATTTGGTTACCTTTAAAAGTGCTTAAGTATGCTTTTTTTGTTTACTTATTTAAACAAGTAGGTTTATAGGTGCAAGCATCCGGTGACCAATTGATATTGGGGTTTGACGATGGTAACCTTCGCGTGGTTGTTATAACATTTAATGAAGATGTTGAAAGAATTATAGCGACGACTATACAGGTATAACGCTTATCACTACAACGTAACGAAAATTTATGTTTGTATATTTAGATCGTAAAGTCTCACACGCAATCGATCACGAAACTAGCTGTAAATGAAAATAAGAGGTTGTTAGTAAGTGGTAGTGAAGACAGTACAATTTTTATTTATGGTTTGGAAGTTATTGATAACTACTCATCGTTAAATCCAGTTGGTTTAATACAGCTTTTCGGACCTATAAGTTGCTTAGAATGGCATGTATACGAGGTAAGCTGCCCACTTCTTACTCACATTCAAGCTGCACCGACTATTTGTAAATAGCAACAGCAAGTCTAACCGTAACAAAGTCGGAATTTTAATTTAAATCAAAAGTTGTAGGTAATTATGCTAGTTACGCAAATTTTAATTTTAAATGTTTTTCTAAAAAGGCATAAATAATGCATTTTTACTTTTACCGAAATATTAAACTTTAAAGTTTACAATTATACAGGGTGCCCGAAAAAATCGTGCACAGCGTCAGACCAAAGGTTTTTTTAGCTTAAAATAACTTGATATAATCTAACGTACCATAGTCCAAAATTGAATAGTAAGAGAGATACAGAGTGTAAAAATTGGAATTTGGTATAAGTTTTCTTGTACTGCATAGGGGGCGCTACCTATCGGAAGTTTCATGTAATTACGCCCAAAAAAGGTATGCTTGTGGAAAGTTGCTAAAGTTAACCTATTAAAATATAATCGCTAATTTGTTAACTAACGTTTCGGTAATTTTGATAGAATCAATTAAGTGTACAATTATAGTACATACTTCTACCACTTCCCTTTCCTGTTGAAGAAACGCCTATTTTAAACATTTACTGTGAATTATGGTTTATGTGTTAGGGAATGGAAGTTGTGAAAGTAAGTAATATAATTTTGTACTAAATTACTCCTATCAAAATTACCCTAACATTAGTTAATACATTAGCGTATCTTAAACAATGAATTATAGCAACTTTCCACAGATATACCTTTTTTGAGCGGTAAAGTCTATTATTTAATGTTTTTCATTAAAATTTGTATATGACATATGGTCAAAAGACTTTGCATGTTAATGAACTAATTTCAGATAAAAATAATACCAAACTCTAATTTTTCACCTTCCAAAACCCCGTTATCCAATTTTTTGAAGTAATGGGATCAAAGCTTTAGGGATTATTAAAGAAAAACTCTGGTTCTTATTACATATTTAATTTTGAACTAAAGTGTGCTGGGTTATATGGAGTTATTTTAAGCTGAATGATATCTGATATTACGTTGTCCATGCAATTTCGGACACCCTGTACATTATTATAGTAACGCATTAATCAAATTTGAATTATTTCTTTATTAATTAAAATGGATTAGTAATATTGTTGTGGCAATTTTTTTTAATCGAATTATACGGTTCAATTAATTAATTAAATCAGATCATGTCAATAACAAAGTAACGCATTATTTATATTCAAAGGCATATTAAATCTAATTTCATGATTATCAAACTCCCTTAATATGGGTCTATTTTGATCACGCGTGTATTATATTGTGCTGGTGCGTCTTGAATGTGAGTATACATGATGTATGCATGTTCAACTTCATAAATAATTTTAGGATGTAACGATTGTGGTTGGATCTACTAGTGGTTATTGTGCGGAGATTGTAATACCTGAACAAATTGAGTTTTGTTCAGAAGATTCGTACCTATTAAAATCAATTCCTGTCAAATACAACCTAGGTAACATGTAACTGATTTTTATTTGAATATTTTTTACCGAAACCAGGTAAAGGAAGGCTTCTCTAAACGTAGCTTACACACCTATTTTATTCTAACACAATTTTTGAAATATCTATCCGTGTTTGCACGTTTCAGATTTTCACATATCAATATTATATCATAATAACAATGTAATTATCTACTTGTAGGTGATAAAATGTTATTACATTCCTAGGTAAAGGTCATCGAATCTTGCTTCACAAAACCTACTAATGTTGTTAGGGAATAATAGTAATTATATACCAAGGTAGAAAAGATAACTTTTTAAACCGAACTGTATCAGCACCCCAGACGCGAATGGTAGAGAGACATAAGAAAGCGAGACAAAGAAAGTCTTGTATCCGAGGTTTATACAATTAGTTTATTCACTAGTAGAACAATTTTTGAAATATCTATCAATCTTTGACGCTTGCGTTTGTTGACATATTAATATTACGTCACAATAAGAATTGATTATTTACTACTATAAATAATATAAATATATAATTAAACATTTTTTTTAAATACTTAGAGAAAAAGATTACTTGTACTTGAAATCCACGATCTGTTGTTTATTAGAGAACTGCTCTACCAACTGAGCCATCGAGATACAAGCCCTACTAGAAGGAAAATTCGTGTTTATATATGTCGAGACTCAGTATAAATTAAATATGTAATGAGATCACAGTCAACTTTTGCACTTGTAGAATGTGAGTCTACCATTCGCTACGTTTTACACATGCTATAGCAGAGTGATGTCAAGCTTAATTTTCAACGCTGTTAATAAAGGTATGGCAACATTAATGTTGTCTAACAACATAGTTTAGTCTATTCTAGAAGTTTTTGATGAAGGCTGCATATCTGAAAACATCAGGGTAACGATGATAGTACAAATACAGTATGTCCCAAACTAGGCTTACTTGTGCTGCTATCTCGGAAACCGTTTTAGCTACAGGGTTGGTTAAATTAGGAAAGCTTTAGAGAACTTTATTACAAATTGAAATCCGCTTGAAGATTTGAGTTATCTTTTGTGGTTTTTGAGATAATGGTTAGCGCGGTACTCTAGCAAAGTACAGGTCGTAGGTTCAAATCTTACTCGAGGTAAACGTTTTATTTATGTATTTAATATAGTTAATAATTTTTTAAAAATTCTTAGTTTCTATAATATTTCTTTCTATCATTAGAAATCCGTAAGAAAAAATGGATTAAATAATCATTCCGTACGGTAGTAAAAGATGTTTATTATACAAATCACTAAAGAATTTTTATTTAAATACTGTTTTTTTCTATACATAGTAAAGGTTTAAATTTATTTTCTAAATTGAAGTCAGTCGTTCCTAATGATAGTATAATAAACACAGTTTACAAATTCCTTGTAATTCTTGTAACAATGTTTACATTGGGACATCACTACAACCGTTAAAACATAGATTAACTCAACATAAACCTGATGTTCGTGGCTGCTTTGGCAAAACACTGTAATGAATTTGGACATACTTTTCAATATGATAAAACTAACATATCAGATATAAAACAAAATTTTAGTAAACACCTAATTTTAATGTATTAAGATGAATCGAAAATTTGTTTGTTATAATAAAAAAGATTAAGAAAATTTACCTTCCAATTATGATCACACTTGAAGATGATTTCAAACGAAATCTAAATATACGGAAAATTGTTTTGGATCTATTAAGGTTACATTAACTGATGTATGTACCATTTATTTAATTAATTATATATATATATATATATATATATATATATATATATATATATATATATAGGTATGGAAAAATATTATTGCGGGTCTGACTTATAATAAGTAAAGCAAAGACAGTACAGTCAGTTCACGTGCTAAGTGAGATAGAATACACAACAAAACTAAAAGCGCTGATGCCATACCTGCGTCTTTTGAGACATTTAATTGCTACTGTCAACGAGGCACAATACTCATGTATTCCACTGAAGAAAAATACAGATTATTACGTGGTATTATTTAGGCAGTACTGCACGAGAAATAAGGGTCAGGTTTGCTTTTTTTCTTCGAAAACAGGCCAATTCCATCAGAAAGTACGATTATGCGTACTGTTTGTAAATTTTAAAGATGTGGATGTTTAAATAATTGTAGAAAATGCAGTAGCATTGATGATAATGATGGAGAGCATCCTGGTCGTAACTTAAACGAAAAGCGCGAACTCCAAGAAATTGCAGTGTGTAGTTTAGCAGAAACTAATTTCCCGTGCAATAGTACAAAAATTACTGAAGAAATGAATATTGAACCAAGAACAGCTCGCAATACCTTGAAAAGGAGTAAATACCGTTGCTATAAGTTGCAAACTACACAACTACACAAAAGCGTATGGAATTTTGTGAAGACATGAAATGTTAGAAAATACCCGAACTGAATTTTATCACAGATTGGGTTACTACCTTGCGCAAGGTGCAGGTCTTTTAGAAAATCTTATAAAGTAGAGTTTTGAAAAAAGTGTATTCTGTTCATTTTTAACAGAATACACTTTTTTCAAATTCAATAATAAGCTTCGATGTTTGAGGTATTATCATTTAATGTTTAAGTGTAAAGTATTTACTTAATAGTTTCAAAGAACACGCGACTTTTCAACACTTCTTAATTGCTTTGATTTCATTAGAAATGTTGAAGCTAGATTGAAGGAGACTTAAGTAGTTCATATTGTCTTTCTAGCTTATTATAAGTCAGACACGCAGTAATGTTTTTCCATATATATATATATATATATATATATATATATATATATATATATATATATATTGAGATGATATTTATAATGCTAAATCTCATAGTTAGTTGGATATTGGCTCAGAGTAAAAAGTTACATTAAAAAATAAATCTAAGTACAAATGTGATTACAGGACATGTTGTTAGCTAGTTAATCCAAATTTCACAAGTATTAAATTATTATCATAGCTGAACAATATAATTTTCATGTTAATAGTTTCCGAGCATCTTCGGAAGTGTAAAGTAGTTGATTCTATAAAATTCATGTAATCCATATGAATAAGTAGATTCTAGTCTGATAACATAATATGTTTCTATTCGAAATTGTATCAATTAACATAGAAGGAGTAGACTATATGCTAAAGTGTATGAAAATAGAACAGATTTAATAAGATCATATAACTTATAAGTGTATAATGCGAAATTAAACAAGTAATGTGTTAATAACTTACATATTAGTGTGTATAGAAAGTGTTACCACTTAAATTAACATTATGGGTGTAATTTAAGTGTAAAGATTGAGAAACCAGGAAATGTTGATTACGAACATATATGTTGAGATGGAAGTTTTCAAAATAAATCATAATTGTGTTAGAAACTGGTGTATTCTCACGTATTTTGGGTCATAGAATCTATTTCTATTTATAGTTTTCCTGTAGGAAGTAGAATAAGTTAGTTATAAGTAAATTTGTATATGAAAATTTGCATATTTGTGAAATTTAGACAGTTTAAGAAGTAGGACAAATGGGGTATCTATGGAAAGGAAATTTTGTGTAGAATTCAAAAATAATTATGTTTTTCAGATCTACTCCCATATAAGAAAGTTATGTGTAAAATAAGTAATTTACAAATTTCTGAAAAAATGGTTAGCCAATCAAAGCTTTGTTATGTTTGTATAGACAAAATACTATAATTTGATTGGTTGTTAAGCAAGAAAATCACTGGAAGTTGTTATATTTTTTTCTCATTATCTATTAATTCCTTGAAGTGAGAAAATGTTACTCGGGGTATACATGAATTCAAATTTAAAATGAATTGTGTGTTTCGTATAACCTACAAAAAGGGAATTATTAAACAATTAAAATTAAAAAAAATTAAATTGTCATAAGTTAGGTTAACGTGAATATTTGTCCAAGTGATGTGGTATCGTTAAACAATTGAAAGCAAATCATGTAAATCAATTATTTCGATATAAAATTATTATAACGATATTAACGTGGTGTTATCATTTTAATAGGATTAAAATTAAAAAGTTTCAATTAAATAAAAATCGAATGCAAATAAAATTATTGTATTCTATGATACTTTAAATTAAATTATTATATTTGAAAACATAATAAATAAAATCAAAGTGCTTCTGAAGAGTGTTGAAAAAAACATTTATGCAGCATACCTGTATATGCTTATTCTGTTATCTTCCACCGTTGGATCAATATTATTTAGGGAATTCGAATTGCTTCTGATTTGGATATTGGAACAGTAATATTGAAAATTGGAGCAGCTGAAAGGATGCAAACATAAATGTTAGTACATGAATCTTATATTCTTATTTGAAGTTACGTTGAATATTGTTATTGTTTATCACCTATGTGCATGTGTGTAAAGGATTTAGGTACAATATATACTAGTCTGGAAATAGTACAACCATTCATTAATTTTATAGTGATTCAATATATCTTCGTTATTGTTTAGTCATGATGAAATATGTGTACAAATGCAGGTCAATGATAATCGCGTGCGCGCAACATGTTATATAATTACAGGTGATACAAAGTGTTTGAATAAAGTTGAGAATATACAATTCCAGATTTATTTTAAAATCACAATTGGCAAAGCACGTCTGCCATATATCAACGAAACGACAGACAGGATCAGCAAAATACTCCGCAAAAAGAACATCGCAACAATATTTGGAACGACAAGAAAAATACTAACAATGATACGCAATCCAAAAACCAAAATTAAACTCAAAAATCAAAGAGTGTACGAGATACCATGCGCCGTTGTACCATACGTACATCGACCAAATCAACCGAAGAACCAATGGGAGGATAGATGAACCCAAAAACGCAGTGATAAAGAATCAAACCACTTCATCTTTAGCACAGCATGTACAACAAACATCACACAACGTCGATTGGAATACGACTAAAATACTGGACAACATAGAATATAAAACACAACGGATAATAAGAGAAGCTATAGAAATTGAAAAACGGCCGCATAACCTAAATACAAGCGTTTATCGAAAACATGGAAACCATTATTAAAAGAAAAATCAATCACAAAAATATAAACAACAAAAGTGAAGGCGAAAAACCAAAGGAAACTAAGAAAGTGAAAGTGGCGAATTCAACAAGATAACGAGCAGTATATAAACACGAAAGCAGAGGAGGTCAGTTCGGTACGCATTACAAGAAGCAAATTGAAGCAACAGACCTGAAAATGACCAATTGTACCTGGTCGAAATATGGTTTAAAAGTTCTTTTGAGAACAACTGGAAAAACAACATTGTATATATATATATATATATATATATATATATATATATATATATATAGTAAACAATTTTTTATTCTGTGACACCATAGGTGTGGAACTGGTGACTTTTTGTAAAGTACGCTCTGGTGGTGTTTATGAGTATTTAAAACGACAGCTTATGTTATTGGTATCATATTCCATGTAAGGAAAAACTGCTGAAACCATGAATCATTGAAACTGAAAAGTCAGTTAGAGTGAAAATCCGGATTTGTGACGAACTGAATGGGTGTTGCACCAAGACAAGGTACCGGATCACAATGCACCTTCTGATAGCTAGCTAGTTGCTAATCATGCAACAGCGAAGGAAACTGTTATGAAGGGAATCATTATTAAATTGTTTCATTTTCAATAAATCGACTGTCTAAAATCCATTCCTCAAATGCTATTCACATATATGTTAATTTAATCTCCAATTGTATAGTTTTATATTTTATCGTACTTTGTTAATCCAAACTTATTTTTCTTTTAACAGTTTTAGGAACATCAACGCTTAGTAATAAAATTTTATGGGTCATTTTTATAAATAAACGCACAATTTGGTTTTCGATGGATGGTACCGAGACGGGAAACATTTACGAATACAGTAAGCAAAATGACAACTGTAAATTAGCATATAACGCAAACGGTGTAGAAATCAACAACTGCTTGTTTAAGTAAAATATTTGTATTTTGTGAATAATAAGATAAATTAAATTATTCCAGTAAACAAAAAACTTGTATATTTCTTACCATGAGTGATGGGAATATCATCGTAATCAAAATAGATGAAAATGACGAAAACAATTTTTCAAACTGTTGGCAGTTATCTCAACATAATACCAAAAGCTGTTGTTCACAATCATGTTTGAGTTATGATGAACAATTTTTTTTCACTTGTTGGAATGACGGTAATATTTTTTCTTATACAATTAATATGAAACAACAACAGAACAAAATGATACCACGTAGAATACATTTTAACATTCCTAAAAGTCTAGAAGATGTTAACGGTTATGCTAACCCAAGTTTGGAAGAGTTCAAAATAAAAATAAAAAATGATTCCATGTTAAAGCTTACTTACGAAAATAAGCAACTGCTTATGGAAAGTCTAAAAACTCTTAAAAGGCGTTTTGAAACTGTGGTTGAAAAAAACAAGACTTTACCATTAAGTCAAATTATTACAAAAGAAGAATTAGAAATTCATCCATTAATTACCCTATCTTTTAAAAATGATTTAGAAACAAGTTTGAAATTAGTCAAGGAAGAGATGGCATATGAGGTTGAAAAATCTAGAATAGCTTTAGAAAAGTTTAAACGCCGCTTCATAGATGCTTTGGACTGTTTTCCTATTACTGTCCATGGCATTTATATCAAAACTGCCATTAGCACAATAACTCAAAGAAAATTGACAAAAGAATTTTACAATGTACTAACATTAGTAGAAGAAAAAGTTAAAGCAGAAGAATGTATCGGTAAGCATGCATAAGTATGCCTTGAACACGATTTAATTACTTACTTTTAATTGTTTAATGTAGCTGAGTGGAAGATGGGGATCAGGTATATAAAACTAAAATTCTGCTTTTCATTTTTAATTTTTTTTAAGGAATCTGAAGAAAGTGTCGATATCAAATCCATTGCAGCGTGTACACAAGAAAAGTAAGGGAAAAAAAGATATACTTTTAAAGTTACCTACACAGGAGTCAGAATTTGCACCGAAACTTAATCAACTTGTACAGCGTTATAAAAGTCGCAAGTTGAAATTCAAAAAGAGAAGAAAAGAGGTAATTATTGTATTGTTACAAATTTCTAACTTTTTCGTCTGATCAGCCGTATTTATCAATTTACCATGCGCACGTTTAGATTGTTAAGTTCGCTTTACATCATTGATCGTTATGGTTGTTAAAAGAAAACATGATGGGTTATTGATTACTTATCGTTCTCAGCGCAATAGATAAGTATTTTCACTTATGACGGGTGTCTATTAACTATTGAAGCTGACGTCATGTAGCAAATTTTGGTTAGGTTGGTACCACTACACTTCATTTCGGTCGCAACGATTGACATTTGCGTCCCATAGGGTAATCACCTTTGATGTAATTATAAACATTGTTTGTTAAAATTAAACAGAATAGCTACCCCTACTTTTAGAAATGTTTATTGCCAACATTCGCTAATTACAATTATTTAACAAAATAAATTTTAAAATTATTGTTATGACAAAAATACAAACAAACGTTCTTCATTAAATTAATATGATTACAAGAAATGTTGAAAATGATGACCCTGATGCTGTAGACATAAATTAATTCTCCGCTTCATGTTTTCAAAAACATGCTGAAGTTCTTTCCGTGTAATAGCTTGAATCTCGTATTCAACTGCTTTCATTAATTCATCTAAATTATGCAATCTATTTCTATAAATATTGTCTTTTATTTTTTTTTATTTTTATTTCCAAACAAAAAGTAATCTGGAGTTATGAAAATAACTGATTGTGAATATAACGAAAAATTAATACAAGAATGAAGAATGAACGGAAAAATTATAATAAAAGCTAATGAAAAACAAACACGTGCGACTATGGCAAAAAAGGTAGAAACCGATTGATTTTACAATATAATTCTCAGTGTTGCAAATACTAAGCAAAAAAATTTCCTAGATTTGACATGACGTCAGCTCAATCATTAATAGACACGTGTTATATTTGTATACCATGGATTTTGCTTTCTCAACTCAACCAAAGAAATAAAAAAAAAACGACTAATCGGATGAAAAATAATGTAAGCACCATAAACATTAAGCATTTTCACTGGTCTTAGGATTTTGTTCCGCTTAGTCTCCAAACATGTCTTCGACCAGTAAAAAACTCTTTTAACGTTCTTAATACTTAATACACTATTATTTTTTAATTGTGACATTTTTCATTATAAGCCTTCAAACACAGCGGTTTTTTGGAGTATCATTTTCAATACAGTTTAATAATTTTAATCTATTAATCTAGTTGTTTATAGTTACTAAAATAAAATAACATTCAATTGTAAGCTTTCAGATTCACAGTAGAGTCATTCTTTGCGTTTTCATATTTTGCAAATTTGTTTGGCACTTTAGTCAACTCTTTAAAGGTGTCATTCTTTACTGACGACGATAACGTATAATTGAAATTTGGTCACAGTTGGTATTTTGACACAAGAAACTATTTCACCAATATTTCGGATGCCCCCACCACCTCATAAAGGGATTCCCACACAAATCAATAATTCTTTTTTTGCATTTTTTGTTAAGCTCATGCAAAATGTATCTCTCTCAAGTTCTTCACCCAACAAGATCCCATTTTATGGTTATACTTATGTATGAAAACGGTTTAACCATGTACTTGGCGCAGAGTATTTAATTTCTTATAACGAAATGTTGCCAATAATATTTAAAATGTAAACTTTCACGATTTTTGTTTATAATTAATACTATGTTCTTTTATTGAAATCGTGAATTTACACTTTTATCTTTACATATTTAAACGTAATAACAATTGCAGCTATTGTCCCTAGTGAAACGGAACGAACATTATATTATAATTATAAAAACTTCAATGTCATCCTTGTAATTTGCTAACATTGATATTGAATACAAATAAAAAACAATGAACGTTTGTACGTAAATTATATTCAGCTCCACAAATAGAACTTCATATCGTGTTATCGAATGTAAATAAATTATTTGTTGATTTGAAATTTAAAAAACCAAACAAAAATGTTGACAATTTAGGGTAGACTGGGAGAATATCGCCCCCCTAAGGGTTCTAGCTTATCACGGTTGGATTACAAGGTTTACAAAGTTACAGAAAATTAACAGATAGACAAACATTTTCGAAAAATATTGTTAAATAGGAACTATAAAATAAACTCTCAAATTCGGAATTCAACCCGATCTTTATCAAATGTTTCACACGGTCCGAGTTCGACGATATAAGAAACGTGCCGAGTACCGTTTCGACGGGAACACTCGCATTTGGCCGTCGCGTCGCCCCACTTTCGAGACTGCCGACGGCCCAACGTGAGAGTCGAGAGTTCGCAAGCGACGGTGAAGGAGTGGGGAGAAATTAGGGCGTCGTGACCTATAGTCGAAATTACCGTCGCAGCATCACGAGGGAGGTGGCGGCGGGAGTTGTAGACGTGTGGTCGGAAGATTTCTCGTAGATTTTCTCGAAAACGGGATCTCAGAAATTATTTAAACTTTAAGCATCGATGGGGACTGTCGAGAACTATATTACCCCGATAACGCCATGGCCGGCTTCGTTTCGGGGGGGGGGGGGAGTGAAGGGGAGTTTTTCGTCAATTTCGATTGGCTCGGCCGAACGAAAAGTTAGAGAGTTCGTGTTTTTTGCGTTTGCCGCGTATTTCGAGTCCGCATCGAACGTGGACGGCGAAAGTTCGGCACGAATCACGCGATGGGTGGGGGACGTGTACGTGTGCTTTGAAACGTGATCGTACGAGACGGGCCGATTTACTATAACTTTGACCTCGAATATAAGATTCCGTGGTCAAAAGTTGAAAAATTTTGACTCCGAAATCGAATTTTTATGTTTTTCGAACTAATAGAGTTCGAATTTCGAAAAAACAAAAGAGACGAGAAATTTTTGTCAAGGCGAGTACGACGGATTTTTCTTTTATTTAATCTGAGGGATACTAACCGAGATAACAAAACCGACGTCTGGCGTTGGCGGCGTCGCGACGCTCGATCTATACGGTTTAAACGAACGACGTCTTTGTTTATCTGACGATGTAAATATTTCTACGATTTGCTATCGAATAAACACTCCTCCCAACGAAAATAGTACGTATCCTGTGTATTTATATGGGGTATACGTAGGTATGTATAGTATAGGTAGCGATTATTAATTAAATAGAAACTGTAAAATAAACTCTCAACTTCGGAATATGACCCGATCTTTATCAAAAGATTGCCTTGATCGCGTTTGCGAGGGATCGAAATAAAAATTCGCCAACGGCCCGACGCGAGGGCCGAGAGTTCGCGAACGACGGCGAAGGAGTGGGGAGGAATTAGGGCGTCGTCCAGTACAATCGAAACTACCGTCGCACCACTACGAGGGGATGGAACATACACATATGATGGTGGAGGGGTGTCTTTTTTCCACGCGCATTGATTCTGAGGAAAATCGACTTCGCGCATCCCTTAATAACTTCGTTATCTACCGACCAATTTTTTCGAAACTTAGCACCAATGTAGATCGATATCAAACGCTAAAACGGGATTTTCAACATTGTTATATCCCCTCCATTTTTCGAGACATATAGCCATCTTCCTTATCTCGCGCATCCGAGCCCTGAAATTTAAAATATAAGTTCTATGGGACACCTAGATGGAGAATCCGTCAAAAAACACAAGTCAACTTTTTGGCTCAATACTCAAACTTGGAATGGAGCTAATGTTCAAACTTATGTTAAACCTGCACTACTATAAGCCTGAAACACAATACAACTTTAAAACGGATCCTAAATTAAAACCGTGCTATACACTGAGCAAAAAACGTGATCACCACAAATCGATCCAAACTACTCTTAAAATCATTTTTTGAACCTTTTTCAAACATTTTGGGATTTAACCAAATTGGGCCCATCTAACGTCAACCCTTTTCCATCGCACACAATATATATATATATATATATATATATATATATATAGATAGATAGATAGATAGATATACCCATAGTTGTTTTCGCTCAAATTCCGCAGAAATTCTTGTGATCAATATACAGGTATGGAAAAATATTATTACGGGTCTAACTTATAATAAGTAAAACAATGACAGTACAATCAGTTCACGTGCGAAGTGAGATATAAATACACAACAAACTAAAAGCGCTGGTGCCATACATGCGTCTTTTGGGTAGGCTAGTATCAATGAGACATTTAATCGCTACTGTCAACGAGAATTGAAAATCAGTGTTTTTGCAAGTCCGACACAATACTCATGTATTCCACTGAAGAAAAATATAGGTTATTAAGTGGTATTATTCAGGAAGCACTGCACAAGAAATAATGGGCAGGTTTGCTCTTTCCTTTGAAAACAGGCCAATTCCATCAGAAAGTACGATTATGCGTACTGATTGTAAATTTGAAACATGTGGATGTTTAAATAATTGTAGAAAATGCAGTAGTATTGATGGTAATGATGGTGAGCATCCTGGTCGTAACTTAAACGAAGAACGCGAACTCCAAGAAATTACAGTGTGTAGTTTAGCAGAAACTAATTTCATATGCAGTAGTACAAAAATTGCTGAAGAAATGAATATTGAACCAAGAACAATTCGCAATATCTTGAAAAGGAATAAATACCGTTGCTATAAGTTGCAAACTACACAAGAAATTTTTCCAGAAGATCATCAAAAGCGTATGGAATTTTGTGAAGATATGATAATTCGGGCTAATGAACACGAAAGATTTATTGAAAATATTTTGTTTACCGACGAGTGTTGTTTTAACTTACATGGCCAACACAATCCGTCTGTCGCTGTTGGTTGCTCTCAGGAAAACAGACACATTAGTATTCCTTACCGGACACAATGCCCCCAAAAAGTTAATGTGTGGGCAGGAATTTTAGGCAATTCCATAATTAGTGCATTTTTTATCAACGAAAACTTGAATGCGGACAAATATTTAGAACTGTTGAGAAACCAGATAGTTCCAGCTGTTCATGGCCTCAATATAAATTCTGATGATATTTGGTATCAAGAAGATGGCTGTCCTGCTCATTCTGCAGTAAGAGTTCAACAGTTTTTAGAAAGTACATTTCCTAACCGTATTATTAGTGGAAAATGTACTATTAAATATCCTCCTCGGCCCTCGCTCACCTGATATCGCGCCGAACGACTTTTTTGTTTGGGGATACGTATCCCAGCAAATTTATGGGCACAGGCATGAACGTGATAACAATTTGGTCGAACTTCGTGTCAAAATTACAGATTCTTTAAACAGCATCACCCAAGAAATGTTAGAAAACACCCGAACTGAATTTTATCACAGATTGGATTACTGCCTTGCGCAAGGTGGAGGTCTTTTCGAAAATCTTATAAAGTGGGGTTTTGAAAAAAGTTCATTTTTAAAAATAGTTGGTTTTTCAATAAGAATTATAATGCTAAAGTTAAACCTTAAACTTAAGTTATACTATCAATGTAAATGTTAATGTTCTTGTTTGTAGCTCTCGTAAGTTTTTTCTTGGTTTTTCTTACGAGTAGTAAACGAACCATGTCATAAATTCGCAATTATAATAAACTTCGATGTTTGAGGTATTATCATTTAATGTTTAAGAGTAAAGTATTTACTTAATAGTTTCAAAGAACACGCGACTTTTCAACATCATCTTAATTGCTTTGGTTTCGTTAGAAATGAAGCTAGATTGAAGGAGACTTAAGTAGTTCATATTTTGTACATGCAAATATGTATGTATAATGCTTACTGGGTTTCTTTCTAGCTTATTATAAATCAGACCGGCAATAATGTTTTTCCATACCTATATACTTTTTAAATTTGATTTAAAATGGTTTGCTCACCAAATTAGTTGAATATTTATTAATTTAGAATGTTTTTATAATTTACATTCTTTTTATTATAATCTACTATAATTTAGCAAGATTATATTTCATTATATAAACAGTTAAAATTGAGATGTTTTTAAATATTATTTTTAATTTGAAATAGTTTATTATTAAATATAAAAGGATAAATTCACTTTTTGATGCTCTACATTGCATAAGTTGGCATTTATGTGCGTCGAATTAATAATTTTTTTAAATCCCAAAATTTAAAATAACCATTTTGCCCAATAAAAAGCATACTTTTTTGTATAATTATGTACTTCTTTATTAAAATTAACTTAAAATGACACTGCTATGTAAAATTGTTTATTCGTTTCCATTATTTATTTTAATTTGTGTATAAACATGCACATTTGTTTCCAATCAGTTTTTAACTAATTTTTCTTTTTATTATATTTCAAGTATCTGATTTCAATTGTAATTATGTTATTTTTGAAATCAATTTAGTTTATAATAAAGAAAATTTTTCATATTATATTTAACATTCTCAATTTCTTAATTTCATTGGAATTACATTACATTTGCGCTACTGTAAACGTTACCACCGATTGAAAAATATCGAAGTATGAATGTTACATTTGTTATTTATGACATACATAACCTACCTGTAAAGTACTTTCACAATTAATAAACATATTTATTTAATCCAAGTAGAAAACAATTATAATGATATTAATTTTTATTCTTATAAATTTATAATTTAAACTACTATTTATTTGTTCATAGAATATAGGAACATCTCCAAAAATTTGAACATACAGTTCAATTAAATATATCAAATATTTGACTATTTTCAAAAATGGAAGTTGGTTATCCTTAAAGGTCTGAATGACATTTTGAGGGTCAACCACTTAATTTAGTTATTACTTATCAGGCTGTACTTGCAGAGAATATTATTTTGGTAGCATTGCATGTCAGACATTTTATTTTACAATTGTTAAATATTTTCCAATAAGTAATTCGGCAACGTTTAAACTTTCTGAAATGTTTACTTTCATAAATATTATTTTGGTAGCTTTGTTTGTCAATATGACAATTCGTTTTACAATAATTGAATACTTCCCAATATGTAATTTGACAAGCATTTTTAATTTTATAAATATTATTTTGGTATGTCAAAAAACTAGTAAATGAAAATGTAATTTGGCAACAGATAAAATTCTTAATGACAATTGTTAAAATTCAATATTGAGATTAATAATGTTACCTATTAAAATGTTTTAATTGGTACACTCATAAATATAATTTTGTTAACACAACTTCCAAAAATTGAATTTGGCAACATTTAAAGTTAGGAACTTAGAATATAAAGTAGTACTACTTTATATTCTAGGTTAGGAATGACAGTTGTTAAAATCAAACATTTGATGACATTGCACGTCAAAAAGATGAATGCTTCCAAAAATATAGTTTGCCAACAATTAAAGTTTTAAATGATAATTCGAAAGTCAGACATTGAGGTTAAAAATGTTACTTATTAAAATGTTTAAGTTGGTACTGTCGTAAATGTTAGTATGGTAGCATTAAACGTCAAAATGAGAGTTCTTATTACCATTACTTAAAAACTACAAAATTAAACACTTCCCGCAAGTGAATTTCTTTTTTTTGCAATTTTTTCAATATTACATATAAACTACATTCCAATCAACTATACAATAAAAATAAAAACGACGATAATATTGATTTTAATTATATTTTTTACATCTATACCATTTTAAACAGAATATACCTTATTTTCGGGGTAATATAACTAGTGTTATGATTATCATCCATTATTAATCATAACACGTTATATTTGGTAAGAGAAGATAATGAACGTTAATAGAAAATACATTTTTTTAAAGTCTACGATTTTCTATAGGTTTTAACGAGTGGTATCATCGATTATTAATCATAACACGTGTTATATTTGATAAGAGAATATAATGACCTTTAATAGACAATATATTAGAGTTATGTTGTAACCATAGCGCGGAGCGAAGCTTCACGCTAGTTTATATAAAACTAAAATAAACATAAAAATAATAATTCATGATTATAAAAACTGAAACATGGACATTATTGTCTTCTCAATTGGGGAATTACGGCCGTGTGGACGGTTTTACAACGATGGTCAATTTTACTGGCAAAAGTCACATATCCATTGGAGATTTTCGCTGTCACTACACGCTTGATGAGCCGCCCAGCACACATTATGGCACCTTACCCACAATTCACGATTTTTCCCAAATTCTACGCATAACGCATAATACACAAATATCTTCAGTAACCATTGGCTCACTTACTACGGACGATTCTGATTCTTCAGCTGAATTTTCTTCCTGGTATGTAGGGATTTTTCTTTTTCAGGCATATTTTTCACGTGGTTCCAGCTGTGATCTACTAGAAGTTGTAATTTTTTGTCGTTACCATTCCATCACCTTCTAAAACACTTCTCTTAACTTTTTCTTGTTTAACTTAACTTTCTGCTATTCTTGGTTGTTTTCTTTCTTCTTTTTCCTCCAATAAACTCTTCACAGGGGTTACCGTAAATATTTCTGAATGCTGTTTTGCTTTACCTTTCTTTTGTGTCTCTACAAATAATACAGCTTTAGATGTTGAAGGATAGTTCAGAATATCGCCGAAAGAAGTTTTTCTCAGGTTAGTATCTTGAATATTCTGAGAAATTTCAGTTAAAGAACTTCTTGGTGTAAGCACGATAGTATTTTCTCCAAGTGCGTTTTGATTTTCTATTAAGTTCGTTCTCTTCTTGGAAGTGTTAATAAAATTCGCGTACAGAAAGTCATCATCTGTAAAATATCTCCATTGATTGGAAAAATTCGAGTAGCCTTGAAACCCTTTGTGACCTTTTTAGGAGTTGCCACTCTTCCAAAAGCTTTGTTAAAAAGTTCTGCAATTTCAGAAGTCGATATTCTCTCTCTAACATGGGTTCTCAAAAATGTGTCGCACTCGTTATTGTATGCTTTCTTTAAAATACCGTAGAAGGACACATCGAGGGGTTGGATCCGATGAGATGTATGTGGTTGTATTGTTAAAATTAAAATTCCATTCTCCTTGCAGTAGTTGTATGTTTCTAACTTGTAATGGGTGAAGTGATTATCAATTGCTAGCAACTCTGCATCGTTTAGTGTTGCTTTGACAAAATTTTGGAAGTGTTTGAGCCATTTTACAGAAATTTCTTCCGTTATCTATCCGTTGTCAGAACACATGTAAACTGCTCCAGGTGGACCATTTTTTGTTAAGCGTGTGCCATTCTTTTGCGTGCGAAAAGAAATCATGGTGGAACATATGCTCCAGTTGCACTAAATGCACACAATACAGTGGTCGTTTTACCTTTTTCGGCACTGGTGACATATCTCAGTCTTTTTTGCCCTTTTTCTGCATAAGTTTTATTAGGATGCTGCACAGTTGATATCTCGTCTGCATTGAATACTCTCGGCGGTAAGAACTTGTATTTATCGTTTAGTTTATTCAAGTTGTCATAAAACAAAGTAACTTCTTCTTTATTAAAGGCTTCAATTCTATTTGCACTGGTAGCGTCGTGTTTTCGTAGAGAAGTTGTGGGGTTTCTTCTATGAAAACCTTCTAACCAACCCCGGCCAGCTTTTTCATGTGTAGGAGAAAACGGATGTTTCAACTTATTGTTTACAGCATAAGTATATGCGCATCTCTGAATATCCAGTGGTGTTATACCAAAAAACAATTTTCCTAGTTTAATTACTTGGTCAGTAAGTTCCTTTTCTTCCGCTGTTGCAAAGATTGGTTTTTCGTTCCAAAGGTATTTTTGAAGCACTACCACATTTTATATGATCTTGTAACGTAGCTCTCGGTATGTTAAAAGCTTCCCGTTGACTTCTACCTTTTTCTATTGCTATCAAAGCCGCCTTTAAATTTTCGGCTGACCAGGTCCCTCTATTTGTCTTCCGGGTATATTTTCTTTGAATCTGAAAAAAGAAAAGAGTGTCTTAATATTGCTGAATTTCAAATTAGGATAATATCCGCCAGGCCGAAATTTCCCGCATAGGCAAGCCGATATTACCCCATATGTATGGAAATTTACAGACGTTTTTTTACTAAAAACATTTAAATTTATTATAAAATGTTACCGAAACATCAGGAACGTAATTAAAATACGAATTCAATAACGCAAAAAATATATTTTTCCTATGCTTAACAACATCAAAAATAGCTACAAGAATCAACGAAATTTTCTTAAAAAGTAAAGTTGTACAAGACTAACGCGTGCTGGCGTGACGATATTTAAGCGACTACTGACTGATTGCACTCAATGACGACAGCTTACAACGTCACGAAGTTCATAGTCCAATTTACACCTGAAAAACGGTGGCCGATTTTACCTCCATGGCTGATATTATCCCACTCTACCCTAATAATTATACATAAATACTATGTAATTATGGAAATGTTCATATCGTGTTACAAATATTTTTAATAAATTATGTGTCGAATATAAACTATTTGGTCGCCATAGATAAATGAACACACAGTAAACGCTGATGTATTTTAATGAATTTTTCAGAAAACGTATTGTATTCCTATTATTAAGCGATGAAAATTTTAGCAAGGTACAAATAATGCGTCGGCGCTCCTCTGTTTCTCACACCTTCAGCTTGCCGATTAGACATAGTTGAAATGAGTGAATCTATGCTAACCTGAGGTATACTATCCCATGCTTCTAAAATCCGTTTGGGAGTGGCTGTAGATCATTTATTCTCCGTCCTACCATATCCCACAAATTTTCGATTGGTGTCTGCCGTACGAGAAGGCCATGGAAGTAGATCAGCATTAGCAGTATTTTGAAACTCCATAGCAACTCTTGCGGTATGCTGCCGCGCATTATCTTACTGAAAAATTGGATTTTCTATTTTGTGCAGGTCTGGCAGTAATACTGGTTCAAGAACGTTGTTAATGTACCGATTTGCATTTCATGTTCCCTCAATAACTACTAGAGGAGATCGGCTTCCATGGGAGATAGCCCCCCACACCATCACACATTTAGTGAGAGCAGTATGTCGTACTGAAAACTGCAAATCGTGTCTTTCTCTGGACGCCTTCTAACCAATTTGCGATCATCATGCGCCCATAAACAAAATCGAGATTCGTCACTATAGATGACTTGATTCCATTGCACATTCCAATGCAACCTCTCGATACACCATTGCCGCCGTGCAGTGCGATGGCGTGGAGTTAGAGGTAAACAAAGCAATGGTCGTTATGATCTGAGCCCAAAAGGTCGAATTCTTCTATACGTCGATCGTAAGGAGATTTGATGATCAGTTGATTCTCTCCAGCTATCACCAATTTTTCTTGTTGATGACGATAACGATCCAGAAGAGCTACAACCCGAAGAGCACGATCTTCACGATCAGTGGTGCATCTAGGACGTCCGGGACGGAAACGTCGCCGCTTCTCATTATTTTCAGACCATCTACGCCACTATAAGGAAATTGTGGTGCCACTGGGTCCCACGCGAGCGGCAACATCACCAATTGATAATCCGGCTTGTGGTAGACCGATTATTCTGCCACGTTCATACTCGGTTAACTGATGGAAATTTACACGATGTCGTACAGGAGGCATTATTTTAACTTTAATGTGTTTACTTATTAAGCTCTCAAATATGCTTAACATAGACACTTAAGTAACTAATGCCAAATGAAAAGAAAGTGTTTGTTTCATTGTCGATAATTACTTGATTAATCTTTATAGTATCTTGCTGAAATTTTCATCGTTTCTTAATATGAATAAAATACACGTTTTCTGAAAATTTCATTAAAATACATCAGCGTTTACTGGGCGTTTATTTATTTATGGCAGCCAGTATACATCATTATTCAATTAAACGTAGAAAGCTCATGGGATTATATTCTCATTGCTTCGAATTCGATACAAACTAATACAAATAACATAATAAAATACAACAGCTACCATGTACTTTTTCTATTAAGTTTTTGCATTTCAATCATTGATTACTTACCAATTTTAATGGGGATTTATATGACAATGATCTTATCTCCACTTCCACTCCATCGATATAGGGATGATATAAATATTTCCATATTTATATCATCTTATTCCATCTTGTAAGCGCAGCAAAGTGTAATAGGTGCCTGAGAAATTCAAATTTCGCGCTAAGTTAAATGGTGTTTTATAGTTTATATGTTATTTTATAGATTAAGAAATGATTGTTTGTTATTTATATATGATACCAGTTTATTTAATATTAAAACGAAAAGCTTGAATTTACTTCAATAAGTTATGTATATGTTTAATTAGAAAACATTTAAATGAAACGCGAAAAGTTGCAAATGCATTTGAATTGTAGAAAGAGGGGGAAATGAACTTTTACCATGATTTGCAATTTAAGCAGTCACTTTAGGTAGTGGCTGTAAGTAAGTAGTTAGAGTTGATTGAAATTAACCAAAGGGAGAGCAACGAATGACAAAGTAATAGTCACGTTGCCTTAAATTCATAAATAAAGTAAAAAATAAACGTGTTTATAAGGAAGTAAAAAGAATACTTTCTTTATTAAAAGAAAAAAAGTTAAAGTGATTAAGGTTTCGAATATTGTCAAATTCGTGATAAAAGGAAGGGTGGTGTAATAATTTGTAATAATAAGAAGTCGTTATCCGTTATTGTGTTTAAATATTGAACGATAAATATAAAAGACGATAACCGATCCAGCGTAATAAATCAATATATAAAGAACAATAACTCGGAATTATTAATGAGTATTTCCCTCACAAGTTAGCAGAAAAGGCGTGGGGGAGCAGAAACTAATCAAAATTACTGGTCACTCCAATTCTAAATAAATAACCCCATACCTTCAAATGGATGAAGAACATCACGGAGAAATCATACATAAAATGAGAGGTAACGATTTGTTACACCCCGTGCCTCTAATACATTCGCAGACATCCACCTCTACAATTGAGTCTACAAATACCAGACAAAATTCCAATCATTATTACAATTGTACGTTCCATTAAAATTCATGCAACTTTTAGAATTAATTTTTTTAATTGAGACATTGCTAAATTCGTTCCAATATTTTGTTAACCAATTATAATAATTTCTTAAATGCGTCTAATAAATAAGGTTATTTATTCTTTGTAGCGAGAGAAAACATACAAAAAAAATAAACCACACATATGTTTAACCCGATACAAAAGTTGTTCAAAGCATTCGTTTATTCTTTGTTACGTGTGTACGATTAGAACATTTGTGATGGAAGTGATAGAATCAAAACGTGGAAAACCCGTTATCCTTAGTATGGATGGAAGTTCAACCTAAAACCAAAAAAAAACAAAAACTTAACTCTTCGATGGATTTCCATACATAGGAACTGCCCAGGAGCGACTGTTACTGCGTATATGCACACCATGTGCGGCTGCTTAGGCGAATGCTGGGGTAGTATTTTTCCCCTCAGAACCCTAACTCCGTTTCTTCCGATCCTATCCTGACCACACCCATCCTTAATCCCACCATGCATATATACGTAATGTATGTATGTATGCTGGGAATCCATGATTGTGGCTGAAGGAACTCGGAAAGCTCGAGCAGCCCGTCCTCCCCCTTGGGGAGGGAATGAAATACGTGGCCTTTTCCTTTTCCTACTGAAATAAAATCCAAAGTCATAAGTGGGAAAAACTACACCTGTATTCCAGAACTTGCAAAAAATAAAGTTGATAAATATTTATATACGCCAATAAGAGCAAGATAAAGGGTTACACAGTATCGCAGATATATCGTCAACAGATGATGGTTGCTAGGGATAGAGGCTTGGATTTTGTTACAAATATCCCACATACGTTAGTGAAACATGCATTATATAATGAGCAACATAAATCGCTAGGCATTAGCTTGCTTTCAAAAAAACGAGAAGATATAGATGTTCCAGAGCTTAACAAAAATTACGTCATTATTGACGATAGTAAGGAAAACAGAATTCTTGTATTGGTAATGGACGAAGATCACTTATTGGCTGGAAGCTCTTGTTATCTATTCCATGGGCCTTTTAAAAGTTACAGTTCACTGTTTTACCAATAATTCACAATTGATATTGGCAGTAGAAGAAAGAACACATATCATTTCTGCCGTATACGCCCTAACCTAACAAAAAAGAAGTTACGTGCAAACAACTTTTTTTCCTTATTAAAATCAGAGATAAAAAATCTTTACTTAAAAAATGTATTATCGATTTTTCAGCCTACAGTTAGCAAAGGATGTAATTGTCATTTTAAACAAGCTATTTGGCGTAAAGTACAAGATTTGAGTCTAACAAACTTGTACAAGGAAAATGAGGAAGTAAGTAACGACATAAGAAGGTGTGCTGCATTAGCTCATCTGCCAAAAGATAAAGTTACAAGTGGCTGACTTTGTATAATGGAAAATTCCCCTACCGACGAGACCATGTTAAATTCAACGATTATTCTATTGATCAATGGATTGATAATTGTCGTCGAATATGGATTTGCCATGGAGAACTCCATCGGAGTACAAATTCTGCACGAGGATGGCACACCAGACTCAACAGACGGATCGGAAAAACACGTACCAATATATTTGAACTGATGAAAGCTTTTCCGGAAGAAATGCACTATTATGATAATGTCTCCCTGCAAAACCGTATGTGTATAAATACTCCTAAAAGAACAAAAAAGTATTGTGAATTAGGTAGGAAGTTAAAAACAGTTGTAAGTGACCTAACTCAAAATAGGCACAATCTTAGTGGAACATTGGACTAGTTGAAATCTATTGTAAAGTTTGATTAGAAAATGTAATTTAGATTTTATTTCATTTTGATTACATTATATATATATATATATATATATATATATATATATATATATATATATATATATATATTAGTAAAACGTGTTGGTTTCTGCAGGTTAGCTTCTAGCATTGTGTATGCGTTATATTACATGTCTTTTAATATTAAATTAAAGTGCACAATCAGCACAACTCATTCATTTTGTTTTTCTTTTTCTCATAGGAGCCCCTTCCCATTTTAGTTGCCCCACCCTATGATTTTTGAGAAATTTGTCTACAAACAAATATCGAATAAATTGCAAATTGTTGTATTCATTTAAGACCATTTTTTGCATCTCTTAACCACAAACAGCCGATAACTAACACGAGACTAACTAACAAAAAATCGCACAAATGTGTATGAATACGCAAAATTAACAAAAAAATAATTGAGTAACATCGCCTTTATTGTTTATAACATCAGAA
The DNA here is from genome assembly GCA_036346205.1 of Vesta saturnalis. Taxonomy (NCBI): domain Eukaryota; kingdom Metazoa; phylum Arthropoda; class Insecta; order Coleoptera; family Lampyridae; genus Vesta; species Vesta saturnalis. The sequence continues at coordinate 4,441,963 of JARFJB010000002.1, forward strand.
ATTCTTTGCGGCATAGAATTAACCAAGCCTTGGCAATATTCCGGTGTAAACGAATCCCATATTTCCTGAAGCCTTTGCTTCAGCTTGGGGTTGTTCTACCAGGATGTTTCCGTAGAACCTTTTTCAAATCGTGCCACAAAGTTTGTATTGGAGAGAAGTCGGGACTACTAGAAACCCATTCCAATAGTGTTATACCATAGCATTTTCAAATGCAAAATCTTGCCCTGAATTCAGATATTATTCCACGGCCGGTAAAAGCGATTCTTGTACACTGTCCAAATATTTGTTTATATTTACAGTTCCTTCAATTAAATGAAGTTTTCCTACTCCTTTGGAAGAGATGCTGTCTCCGACCATGACCGATGCATGAAATGATACCTTTCTCCTTTTTTTTACCTTTTTCTAATAACTCCACTTATACTGTCTTCAATATACACTTCAAATCGTGGAACATGGCGCCATTGTATTGCACGCCATTGTTGAGGTTCCTAATCCCTATGTTATTTTGACTATTTTAATCTATTTTTCTTCTACTTTGGTGTTAAAAGTGGGTTTTTTGGCCTTAAAACACAATCGCCATTTTGAAAAAATATATATTTCTGTTTCCACTTATTTATTTTTTTAATTAAGCAGCCTTCCAACAACATCACTCCAAAGAACACGTAACTGAAGATAATTGGCACGCCGGTTTTTTTCGATAATTATTGTTAATGCTCTTCTATTGTCATGTGTAATTTTACTTTTTCTCACATGTCGGGGCTTTGTGGCAACTGACCCAGTGATTTTATATCTTCTGACTATATTTCTTGCACCGTATTGCGATAACTCTAATAAATCTGCAATTTCCGAGTTTGATTTCCCACACTTGGAAAATCTAATTATAATTGAACGAACTGTTTTGTCAATAATATTTCCTCTGCCCATTTTAATGAGCAAAACTACTCATAGTTTCCAAATGTATAAAATGCATTCTGACAACTACTAGCAATTGTTTTGGCGTCATTATTACAAAGCCATGTGCGATTATAGGTTTACTTTGTAACGAAATATAAAATGGGTTGCCATATTAAAAAACATTTTTTTTAATTTATATACTGTATACTATCCATAGCCTCAACGCCCCGAAGGGGAAAATTTGTGGAAACGCACGAAAGGAGAACGCTCGAAACGGACAAACTAAACCAAATTTAAAAAAGGTCTTTATGCTATCTGTTATTTAACATGTACCTATTTTGTATTTTAATCTTTAAATGTTTGAATATTTAGATAATGTTTTTTGACGTTTTGTCAATTGATTTAAAACAAATCACTTTTGAAATAATTTGAGAGTAACTATGAAAACGTATCATACATGCCAAACAATATAATGGCAGCGTTGTTTATTTTCTGTCAATTAAATTCATGCTCATTGAAAATAAAATTACAAATTTAAAACCATTTCGACCCAATATATTTTCGAATAACCAAACGATACGCAAACTTCAGAATTTCTAATAGTGATAGTAAAACATGCAAATACAAATATAAAAAGGTTTAAACAATCTTCACATGAAGAGAGTGAGTGAGCGAGAGATAGAGAAAGAGAGAGAGAGAGAGAGAGAGAGAGAGAGAGAGCGAGAGAGAGAGAGAGAAATCTCCAATTCCATTACAAGAAAATTTAAAAAAAGTGGTGGGGGTAGCCAATCTGAACCAAGGACTTATTTATTGCACAGGACTTTATTTCTAGAATGAAAGATGTCTAAACATACACTTTTTTGAAAGTATAGTGACTCAATTAAACAAGTTCACAATGTTATTTTACTTTCTTATGATGTTTTAGTGGGAAGAATTTATTAGAAGGAAACCTTTAAAAATTAACTGTATCGACGATCAAATTTTATTAACCGAAGCAATTGAAACCATTGGTGACTACAAATTAAAATCAGGTAAAAATTATAAGGTTCCGAATGCCGAGCATTCTACTACTGCTAAAAAATACCATCGTTTGCTGTTGGATTCACTAAAGGTTGTAGTGTAAGTTTTCCCAAAGGCTTAATTTCATAAGAGCTTTATTTACAGAAATATACCATTATTCATGAATTTAATATTAAGGTATACGAATTGCGGGACTTACGTGTGAAAGTACTTGAATATTTACATTGTTTAAAGTCTGCTTTAAATAATGTTCAAGAAGAATTAGAAGAAAAAGATCGAAAACATGTACCTGTTATCCCAGAAACTACAGAAGGAGATTTTCTTGAAAGAAACTTGGAAATTGTTGTCACTTTACCCAATGACAATGATTCGAAATACTCTTCAAATATAAAGATTGTTGAACACGCTAAAGGTGATTTGCTTGAGAAAGAGGTATTACTTGGCAATAAAGATGAAGACTCAATATGGGAATCAGAAGCAAGAAGTGACAGAAAAATTAGGTAAACGTAAAGAGCTTTTCTAATTGCTTGTATTCATATTTCATATCTGTTTTATTACTATTACATATTACATGTTAGGAAAATGTTTGAACAAAACTTAATCCTACGCAAAATTTACAAAGGTATTAAACAATTTGATGATAAAATTGAGCAATTAGCTAAAGAAGGTTATGTGGCAATGCGAGATGTTGATCTTCTTGACCTGAATTTGATCAGTTTAAATCAAGAATTAATTATATTTAAAAATTTTGAAAAATGTGAGAGTCAACTACATGAAAAAATGTGTAGTGAAATTGAGAAATTGTACGATGTCCAAAACAATATTGAACAAAAAGTTGAAGTTGTCGCTCAGCATTTGGAGAATGCAAGGAAACTTCTAGATGAGAAAAAAAATGTAAAATTTCAGTTCTTTTCTTCAACAGCAAAAAACCCACATTTCTCTTATTTAAAAAAAGTTTTCAAAACAAATGTTATAGTATCACAAGGTGGGATATTAAATTATTTTTTGATCTTCTAAGTATTGTTACGTTTCAGGTGAGATATTGGAGAGTTCGTCAGATGAAGAGTTTGATGAGCTTAATTCCCACACAGAATGCTTACATGCATGTGAAGAAGACTTATACA